>CAJQUW010006789.1:95000-103117 GCA_907163375.1 Prostheceraeus crozeri | reverse complement strand
CGCATTATTTCCTTCATTGGTATTTATCACACGTGACTTCATGCTTGAGAAATACAAGTCCGACGTTTTGAATTCGCGCTAAAATTTCGGGACTCCGAGCAGCTTTAATGACCACCTGAAATCAGCTGATGACCCTTCTAGCCTAATACAGTAAAACAATCTGATTTCTATGTTCAAAAGCATAGAGTAGATATATTACGTAGAGTGATAACTGCGCATTTATTAAATCCCCAATGTGTCTACACTTTCGATTTTATTAAATGAACTCATGGGAGATGCAGTCGGAATTGTTTCCAAATGTTAGATGTGCAAATGTTTGTAGTTTTGAACATGATGGTATGATTCAGAAGCAAATGATAGTAATTAATACAGATTTCCGTGCCACCTCTGACAGCTTCTGGAGAAGGCAATTTGATAGTTAAACTAAAACCAATTCGATAGCGATGTCTATTTACAGCTTTCATGCTCAAATCCATCAGGAGCATTTTCTTAAGCCGTGTAACATATCACAAGCCAGCACAGGGCAACTGCCGACCACTTGTAGAGCAAAATCACCATACTCAAAGACAATGAGTTCAATAAACTGTGAAAAATGAAAATGGTTCACATCACTAATTCAGATTCCAATAAAATAAAACATGAATTTAACGTAATCATGAAATACATGCCGGTGGGAAATTTACTTCTCAAACTAATCATACCTTTCGATATCCAACATGTTATCATACTCTACTTAGATGGGAGAGTCCACTACTCGGTAGTATACAAAAATTGGCAAATTTTGAACCTTTTTCAAAGCGAGCTAGCATCAAATAATTTTATGGACTGAACCGGGACACATGATCTCCGCCAAAAACTGAATCTTTTTGAAACAAAAAATATTTCACTGTATACAGAAACTTTTTGAGTCGAACACTCTACCTTATATACCTCCCTACTCTACGGCAAATGGTCCCCTAGGCGTCCCACTGCCCTGTGAAATACAAAGATGTCCATGTGCAAGAATATCAACCCGGTTTATGTGATAGAATCCTCTTCTTCTAAAATATTTTTACGAAATCTGGCGCGCCTGTTTATTGTTGTGCACATGTTGTGCAGGTGTGCTGCAAAGGACAACGCACTACAATCTCTGTCACCAGCTTTCAATGATCAAATTGGAGCTACAATCTGCTGATCAGTTGAGCACCTTTCAGGCTGATCTGACCCAAATTTGACAAGAGTAAAATAATCATTTATATTTGCAAAGCGCACATCCATAGACATCGGATTACATTATTAGGACTACACCGAACAGCGCCTATCTAAAAACACTATCAGCTGATGGCCACAAGCGAATGTTGCTACTATGGTTGCACCATAGAAATCCGACACTATATAATATAAAAGGACTAGAACGGTCATTGACATTGAGAACAATAAAACTTCGTGGACACGCGCTGTCATGACAACGGTACCTAAACGATGGCGGCTTCCAGAAGTAGGTCAGGGTCAGTAAATCAGCTGTTTTCGTTATCTTTCAGATGTTCGCATTTTACAGAAGCACCGATCATCAAAGAGGTAGAATGCTGTTGCATTATGTGGATGTCAAAGAGAACTACATAGATTTTCTGAACTGTCGGTTGAGTTGCATAATTCTCAGAAGTAATTCGTAAGTGCCTATCATATTTATTCGTGTTTGTATTTCTAAATTTAATGTACACATTTTTTTGTCTGAATTCAGGCACCAAAATCCAGGAAATTTGTTCAATATACTACAGTGCATTTCCTCAAACAGATAATGCAGCAAGATCAAAGCATCAAATTTGTCAATGTCTCCTCAGGGGTTCCTCGCAGCTCCTTATATTGGTGAGATGACATGTAGTCTTGCTTGCTTTCCCACAGACGAGACGAAAACTCTTCAATTTTATCATTTATGCTTCATTTGAAGGACCATCTATGTATTAGAATTTGGAGTCGGATGCCATATTGAAGTGAACAATGAATTCTCTAGCCTACAATTCCTGTAAATGAAGGTCAAACTATTCTTAAATTTGCGCTGTCGTGAAAGATAAATGAACTCAGTCAGTACAATTTTGGTCTGACGACTATCACAGTAGCTGAGTCGGTGATAGCGAGTGTTTCATAAATATGTCTAAGAGAGGAAATAATCAATAACATCATAAATAAGTAAAAGATAGAAATTCTCTACAATAAGTGAACCAATGAATAGAGATTTTGGTCATGTACAGTGTTTTGAAGTCTCCTGTAACTGAGAAATATGATATGTGGTAAGACATGGAAATTGATTGGACCGGCTCAGCCTGAAAAATAGCTGCGCGGCCAAAATTGCACCGACTAAGTAATTGCAATAGCTTGAAGTCAATTGCAATGTTTTTCGAAGTCAAATAGTCAAATGCAACCTTATTTACATATTGAAATACAATACTTCGATAATGCTATTTTAAGCCCCTTGCATTATCATGCTATCGACGGCATTTAGTCATTTGTCTTCAATAAATATGTCATTGCAGGGAAATTTTTTATGCAAATTCAACAACGCCTAATGAAATGACGTACTTCAACAATGATTTGAAAATAAAGCCAGATTTTAGCGATTAATTTCAACATGAGTAAGTGTCATTAGATTTTGGCGAATTCATACCATCAAAATTGTGATAAGTATCGCGCGCCTCGAATTATCTTCCGAAGCGGATAGTTTAGACATTACTTGATTCATGAATAGAGAATTCATGACGAATTTCTTAATGCGTTTACCAGTTTACTGTCGCATGCAAACTGATAGACATGTGAACAGTGTCACCCACATCAGATGCACCGAACGGATTTTCTGACAAGAATGCATATTGGAATAAGTACCCTAAATCCGAAATCCACTTTGTCACCATGCATTTAGATAACTAGGCATGGTTGATGAATCTGGCGGACAGTCTCGAAGTGTTGAAGAATAAACATTTATGCAAACATGTGTTTTCACTGCTCTCGATTCTCACAAGACGATCACCTTGCGAGATGAAACGCATACAAATTTGGCTAATTTTTCCTAGTCATTTTGACTAAAAGCGGGTCATAATCATCACCACCAAACCTATGGCCACTTGTCCTGGTCAACGCTTGGGGATAATTGCTTTACTAGATCGAATCATTTAACTATAGTTTCCAAGTCATCAACATGATAGTGAATTAGCAGAATACTTCTCACGACCCCTGCAACTATTCTCACGCTGACCTGATGCTATGCAGTGAGCCAATTACTTCAAAAATTTCAATAAGAAGTCAGGAAGGTGGATCAAGTGTTTCTCATGTCTGCGAAATGAAAAAAAGATAAAAAAAGAACTTGCACTAATATTAATAAATTCAGCAGCAACTTTTTACAGTTTTGGTGTAATCTCATCCATAATAGGAGAAGTACATCAAACTCCCTTTCACCATTTTTTGAAGTGAACGTTATTATTCATTCAATAATTAAGAATAAAATTATGCATGATGCACATCTATCAGTATTTGACAGTTTTTACGTACTAAATTTGGTAACATATTGTCCTGAAATTGAATATAGTATGAATGCTTCGTTGCATCGCAGTGGCTTCAATTTACAATAATTCTAGACGCTAAAAGTCCAAAATGTTTGTTCTACAATCGAAATCATTGAATTAAGATCGCTTTTATACATGAATGCACTCGAAAAATATTCAGTCATGGAATCATTGAAGACCTTTAGATTGCGTAGTCCGCAAACGAAATGAGACTAATAGGCTCGATAATGGTCAGGTACATACCATCTCATAGATTCTTTGTCCTTGTTACTCGCGAATTGGTCAAACTTACTCGACTATGCTTATTAGGCGTAAAGTCTTTTCATCCTGTGCCCGACACCATTAATTGAACAAGGACATTTTTTTGGAATCTGTAGAAAGCTAATTTATTTGTGCGCTAAGTATTGGAGCTGCTGCCAACCACCGACGAAAAAGCACTGCGCCATTTTACAACATGAAGAGCTGATGCGTTGCATGGGTTGAATGAAGTGTTGATAGTTTTATTAAGGACAATGGAGTGAATGGTGTGGGCCATGTTTTGAGTCGGATGAATTTAGTGCTTGAGAGAGCGCTGAATTTTGGGGAAAGTAAGAAAGCGAGGACGACCCAAGAAAATGTGGAATAGAAATGTCTTGGATAGGCCTGACGAAAAAGTACGTATTGGACAGAGGAAATGTAAGACGAGTGTGAAGGCGAATCGGCAACGACATCCGACCACCCTCGGACACGGGGAAATCACCGGATTAAAACTGGATAACTAACTAAGTGGCGCCCTTCGATTCAGATAAAGTGCGACTCGAACTAATGAATTCAATCTCGAGTTCAATATTTTCCAAGTACCGATATCTCGAATTCGAGATTGCAAGTAGGCCTATATCAGGTTCGTGTCAATTACTCATAGAGCGCAATTTGTTGCATATGGTAACAGGTGTTCAAGAGGCTTGATGTCTGACAGTGGCCGATTTAATTTCATAATTCCGTCTTTCTTCTTAATTATAGAAATATTTCAATTACGATTAAAGAACGATCCTTCTTTGCATAAATGCGATAAGAATGGTGTTTCACAAAATTTTATACTTTATTATCTCAAGTGAAAACAGTTCTGTTTATCAAAGTTTTAAATATCCAGCTAGATGAAGCAAATGCGTAGGAGATGAATCAAATTACCGGATTCTTGACCAAAACTGTGTGAAATAGCAGGTGGAAAGTAGGTAGAATTCCCCAATTCGACAGTGTTGTGAAAACATGCTTAATAAACTAGTTGAGCATTTGATAAGCATGGACAGCCTATGAGTATGCAATACTCATAAAAAATAAAAAAACTCAGAGACGTATTCACCACGGCAATTAATGAAATTCATGAAAACAAGTGTTACTCTTTATTAAAATTTATGTTGCATTTAGAGTCTTCTATATGAAACTACAATCACTTTTTCCTTCGTCGATTAATTGAAACTAGCAATCCTGCAGCGGTGAAAAGGAATTTAGTACATGATAAACAAAGCTTATGTATGTCAATTCCGTAAAAAGCCTCTTACAATACGGAAGAATCCGCTTCATTAAATATATAGGAAAATAAAACAAAGTCATCACCGTGTACGATTGTACACAACACAATATGTTGCAAATTCATTTCAAATTCACGATTTCTGTATTCAGTATGAAAGTGGGTTGGAGGTCGGTATTCCCTTGTCCTCTCCAAATAACACAATATTTTGTAACTGGTTGTTTAGATGCAGCATCAAGTTGACATAATTATTGACTTGGAGTAGGTGTTCAACATGTAGGCCTACATATGTGTTTAACACAGCTATCAGTCATTTAATTAAAAGACAGTTCAAAGGTACAGTCATTTAGCATTGTGCATCTTCAAGACTATATAACTCATTGCCTTTCAGATGGCTTTCAATAATATGCAAGTTTGGGATTATGCTTAGCAAGGTGCATTATGCTTAGTTATTCTGTCCTTAGTCGAGAAGCAGGAGTTGCTCTGACTGTGTAGCTGACGTAAGAATCGCGTGACCCTCAGTATACGCCGTTATTCCTCGACTACATTTTCTCCGATAAATTTTGGTTATAATTTGGCATCCCAGGAACTGTCATCAGCAAATTTGGGTTTAAGCTAGTTAATCTTGGTCATTGTGCTGATAAGTTCGACTACTATCGTTTTAATGACAGATTAAGTGTCGTTTGTTCATCACCGACCGTTGGTGTAGGCCTACTCCTTTCTGCCTTCATCATTCTTCCCTGTACCCACTGCTTGATGTTGTCGGTCCATCCTATTACCGTCGATGTTGCTTTGATTTTCCTTGCTCTTCTTCCATTGTTGCTATTCGTGCCAGCATGATGAATTTGAGTCTTCTTTTTCAATGATTACATCATCTGCGTTCTTATCAGGCTTCAGCAGCCATTATAACTATCAGCTATGAATGTAGACAGAGTATGGCGTTCACAGCTTATGGTGAAATCGGATGTTGCCCTTGTTACGATGTTCTGTGGTCTTTATCAAGAGGATATGTATCGATGGCGTATAAGAGGTAAACCTGCATCAGAGGAATTGCTGTGTGATGATGTGGATTCAGAGTTATAGGTTGGTACTTTTTATCTACTTTTCATGCATTTGTCTAAGAATTGTTGTCACGGGTTTATGTACCCCTATAATAGCCTGACGCTTCATTTCCAAGTTCCAAACCGTTCCATATCAATTATATTCATACATAGTAGGTGTACATGTATTCTCCTCTATTCCCGAGTTGATGCCGTACTTAATTGCCTGTGCTGTTAAGATGTACACGTATATAATGCCTGTCTTTCTTATAACTCAATTTTACCGACGTAGACTATTATTCACTTTATGATCATCAACATAAAGCAACATCAATAACGACATATTTATCACACATGAACTGACGAATATCCCGACGGAAATCATAACGCTGCCACAGATAGCACAATCACTGTAGATTACCGGTACTGACAACACCGCGAATGAGGTGAGAAATGCTGTAAAATGAACAAATACCTAAAATTTTATGATTATGATTAACAAAGATGCATAACTAACGTCTGAATCCGTACAAAATAGGATAGTTTCATACACAAATACAATTTGCCAATATGCGTAACTACTTGAGAAAATCTACAAAATATCCCAAACCAACAACTTTATATAGCATATGAGAACCATACTTGATTTCTAAATCATCATCACTGCCTAGAAAAGAAAAATTCAATACTGAACGGTGTCCTTCCCTAAAGTCGAAAGAATACTTTTCTATTGCCAATAATTACCATGATACCTAAGTTGTGTGTGATGAAGTGGGAAAAAACCTAACGGAACCAGATAATATAACACCCAAGGACGTCTACTGATCTTATCGTTATCTCGTAGAATTGATGAACTACTAGCAGTGTGGCATTCATATACAACAGATGATCAGGGGCATCATTCACAATGTTGTACATACCCAAAGAACAAGCGAGGCCCTAAAAATCAACTGTAGGTTTTGAAATTTAGCTACAAACCCAAATCATTCCTTAAATAATTAAAATGAATAAAACCAGAAAAAAAAAATAGTTTCGAATCTCTATCGCTCTGTATACATTATTGGGGAAAACTTTGGCGAGAATTGCATGCGTGCGGTTCGCACTTCTATGCATTGCATACATCCAATAACTTACTGTGGACCTGTAGATCTGGAACAGTTGCATCTACCATAATTCCACACACCCAAGAGAGGAGACTATGTACAGAAAAATTCAGCGCGATCAATAATTGCATGATCAGTTGCTCACAAATGATCAAAACCAGAAAAATGTAGCATAAAGTTTTCAAAATATCCATCTCTATTATGATTGTTTACTACATACATGAAACATTGAAACAGCACCACACAGAACAGACAACTTAAATAGCAAGGCAAATACACTCAACTGAAGAATAGACATAGTAGTTATATCCATGAGTCAATTATTAGGACTCACAGGATTCATGAAATACTCAACCGCGGGAAGGTTTCGACTTGCGTGACATCTATCATGCATGTGTCAAAAGCATCAAGAGGGGGAAACTGCATCAATCAAATGCAGGTTCTGCGACCTTTCGTGCGTGTCAGGAAAAACATATATGAAAAACATGAGCACTTTGCAGAACCATCGTTTGACAATCGCCAGTCAACGAGTTCAAACTCTATAATTAAGACGAAATAATCAACCATCTCGTTACATAGCGAGACATCACTTCCAATACCGTCCATGACCTTAAACGAAAAGCAAATTTAAAAATACGTAAGACATTCAATCACCATAAACACATCAGTGTCAATCCTAGAGAACTCCTGAGACTGAAAGAAGTAACAACACTTGATGATTGCATTTACAGTTTTTTTCTTCTCTTTGCACGCTCGTGGGCTCAAATGGCACTTCAATCTGACTATTCAGAGAAGATAGAATGAGAGAGGAGTGTCAAACGGTCGGGACAAGGTAAAACAAAGACTGGGTGCGACAGGAACAGGGAACAGCAAAAGACAAACTACCGTGCTACGAAAAGCGTGCATACAATCCCTACCGGAAGCTTCTATCTTA